>BSBK01004211.1:1845000-1857500 GCA_027943335.1 Chamaecyparis obtusa
AATCATATAAATCTCTAAAAAATCATAAAATTATATAATGTCCTAAAAAAATCATTATCTTGTTAAAACCTAGAAACATGTGCTACTTGTAACCTATGCACTTATATTTATCAGCTTGTTTCCTTGCGCTCCGAACCCTTTTGAATTCCATCTCCAATCTCCTTGGTCTGGGATTGATTTTTGTCTAGGGATAGGGGGCATGAATTGTATTCTCCTTTATTATGCAATGATGTTTTCTTAGTAACTCATATTAGTGTTTCTCAATACTACCCCAAACAATGTTTCTCAACACTTCCTTTGACATCAAGTGTTTCTAAACACTTATCAGATATGTTACCTTGAGTCGATGCTTTATCTACAGTCTAGGATTGTGTGATATTTCTCACTGATAGGCATGAGTTCTAATGAGTCAATGATTATCATTATCTTTTTTACACTGAGCTTAAATTAAAATGACTGAGCTATGCTTAGTGATATTTTCTTTGTATGCTATCTGTTATTGAGGATTTTCACTGCTGTTCACTCCTTGGTCTTTCCATGATGTTACGACTAGAGGAATAGGGGCATGGGGCATATTTTCTTTGACTTTTTCTTTTTCTGTGATTCCAATGATCTTAAGTTGTCTAATAAATTGGGGTGTCTATGATAAGAGCCTCCATTATGATCGGAACACCACACATACCTCGACCTTCTTTATTTGGACACTTAGGTGAGGTTGGAATTATCTCTTTGACTTTTACATTGGGCTTGCTTATACTAGACAATGTTGAACCATCTAAGGATGAACGCAAGCCAGTAGACCAAACTTGTTATGCCTGTAATAAGCATGGACATATTGCAAGGGATTGTAAAGAGGTAAGACCTTTCAATGGTTATTGTTATTCATTCAATAAATTTGGTCATAGAGCTATGAATTATAGAAAAAGTCAGAAAAAAAGACTCAACTTAATCAGAGAAATCAAAATCAACCAAATACAAGAAGCTCTCAGAGTATTACATGTCAGATATGTAATTATAATGGTCACTTAGCTAGATAGTGTAAAATGGTAACCCATATCAATGCATCGAGGAATTTAAGGCCTCTAGTTATTTGTCACTCTTGTAACAAGGCTGGACACATCTCAAAGTTTTGTAGATCAAGAACGCAAAGTCAAGAAAGCCCTAAAAAGCCATAAGAATCAATATTGGACACTAAAGGAGAAGTCAAATTTGTAAAAGCTTCAAAAGAGGTGAGCTTGATTTGGACAGAGGCAAAGAAGGATAAGGATGATGAGTATGTATTGGATGCATCCACAATGGACACACCCTCTACATCTGGATGAATGACCCTTAGGGTCATAGGGGGAGCTAATTTAGCTCTAGACCTCTACGTGGCCGACATACTCACCCTCAGAGTATGCACCTTTGGATTTAGAATTTTGTAGACTATTTGATGATATGTGCAAGAGCGCACTGCCTGATCGATTACAGAATAGAAGTTGGAAATTTTCAGTCAATTTCTAGTTTACACAACAAGCATTAATGGCAGAAATTTCACTTTATAATCTACGAAAACCTACAAATCACTCATTCATTCAAGTTTGAGCGATTGAAAACCACAAGAGCCCTAGTAGTTGAATTGTGAAGTGTTGGAGCTTGATTTACCAATGAAGAAGTGTGTTTGATCAGTTGTGAAGCCCTAGTCTGATGCGATGTCTCAGAAAACTTTGTAAACCATTCAAAAACATTCAATCAAGTCATGGCTACACTAGTTGTATTTGATGTTGCTGAAAGAAGGAGATATATTTTTAAGAAGCACCCATTTAAGTCCACCTTAGATGACTTAGAAGGAGCCTTTTCAAGAACCCTAATGGGTGTCATGCATGTAGAAGACATACGCACATATGCATATTGCGAGAAGGAGCCAATTGGATTAGACAGAATTAGGTTGCATCTTGAAACAATGATGAAACTTGATAAAAAATTCATTGATGATTTTTCTCACCTAGAAGACCACCCTATCATTGAGTATGCTATAACACATGAATTCTATGAATCTGATTGGATTAAGATCTTGTTGAGCAGGATCCATGATGACCTATTTTGGATAGGTGAAGTACCAATCAAAATCACAACCGACCTCATTCATGAGATAATAGGCTTATCTAAGATAGGCACCATTCTTCCAGCTGGGAAGGATGTTAGGAAATTGGTTGAAAAATCTTGCAAATCATGAAGTGACAAGCACAGGATGACTATTGAGACAATTAAGGAGAAGGACATCAAATTGATGTCTATGATTCTTGGTTAGAGATTCTAGCATACCAACAGGGTCAAAAGTGTGTCCGCAACCACTATTCTTGTAGTAGTAAGGACATTGACGGAAAATGGTGAATTCAACTTGTGTGAAATCTTGCACACATAGATGATGGATAACATAAGGAAAATCAAACACGATAAGACCAAAGTATTCAGGTTTGGGTCTTTGATAATCTACATGTTCTTTCATATAGTTGGGAAGGTATCATACCTATACCTAGACAAAAGTTTACCTACAATGCCTCAGATATCCCTTAAGGGATCAGTTGAGAGCACTCTAAGAGACTACATGGAGTCAGGATTGAAAACCTTCAGGATAAAGACGCAAATGAGGTATAGGATACCTGAAAGTATTGTTGACAAATATAAGGACAACATTTGTTTTATGGTGGAGACTGATAGTACTTGTATGGAGGCTATTGAGCCTAGAACTAAGTGGATTCATCCACTTGGCTATGAAGTAGAGGAGCAAGTCCTAGAAGCCTATGCTCAAGTTTTACTATCAACACCCAAGGACCCCAATGAACCTAGATGGGGAACTTATGAAGAAAAGACCAGGGAAGTGGATGCAGTCCTAAATAGTGCAGCAACCAAGAGAAAAGCCACTAAAATCACCTCTGAGATTTTGAAGATCCATGGTGTGAGCGAAGCAGACTTGGACAAGGCTAGAGAGGCTAAGATTGCTATGAAAATTGAGAGCACATCCTCTGTCGAAGCCAAGATAGAGAAAATAGATGACCCTAAGAAAAAGAGGATAAAAGTTGAGAAAAATGATGATATTAGTCCTGCACCCACAATTACAATTGATGTGGAGTCCACTAAAGCATCTCCTAAGGTGCCTAAGAGGAAGAAGAAAAATGCCACAAGTCACCCTTCAACTAGAGCCAAAAGAAGCAGAGGCAAAAATGCACAACCACCTCTTGAGGTAGGATTCCTACCAAGTCTTCAAGTGTTAAGGACTAGAGTGGTAGAGGAAGGATGGCTAGATCAGATAGCTAAGTTCTATGAAAAATATCATGAAATTGACAAGTCTGAGATCTATGAAATGCTAATCAAATATATGATCAAGTTAAAAAAGAGAGTTCTAGAACTGAATTCAGAGATTTTGGATAAAGTATGGAAAATTCTGGATGACAACCTGCTAGAATGCTCAATTGATGAGAAAATAGTGCTGCTAGGATTGGTGAAACCATACCTCAGAACTAAGATGAGGACATTGTACATTATGAATAAAGATTATGAGTAGATAACAAAGGAGACATAACAAGCCTTTGAGAAAGTGTTTCTAGAACAACACATGTTACCGCCATTTGCGCCCATAAGCCAAGCACCTATTAAGCAAGAGAAAGCAGCTAAGGTCACAAATGTACCTATGATATGTCCCCAAGACTCAGCGCCCTCAGTAACATTGTCCATAGTTGAAATAAAGTCTGCACCCATGACCAGAACTCAAAAGGATGACACAATATTGATTGACAATGTGGAGATATCAATGGCGGCCTCTAACAAAGACTTGGAAAAATTTGAAGAAGCCTTTGTTAGTACACAAGAAGCATAAATTCTATGTGGTGATATTTCACCTAAGCACCTAGAGGAAGTATTGATAGAAGACATAACAAACCAAGAAGAAGAGGAGGGGGAAAATAATGAAAAGGAGAAAGGAGGAGAAGAGGAGGTAGAAAAGGAAACAATAGATGAACCCTCAGTTGGAACACTTGCGAAGGTTAAGATAGAAGTGATGGACAACACACCTATCACTCCCATGACATCAACATCATTGTTGTCAAGTCTGACCCTTGATACTACAAGCTTGGAATCTTGGAAAGAAGAAGACCTGATCAAGATCAATGTCCTTGCTATGGAGAAGGCCAAGGAAAAACAAGTAATGAGAAATCCTCTATTTGTCAAGTCAATAGATATATTGAATAATCTACTCCTAGTAGAGAACAAGGTACAAAAGATTCACTTAGTGGAGGATGTTAGTAACATCCTAACAAGCTTCAAGGTAAACTTCTCTTGCCTAGAAGAATCAGTGGCTAAGATAGAAAAAAAGAAGTATCTTAAGAAGAGATTGGATGAGCTATCTGTAAACTTTGCACTTGACCTCAACTCCTTAAAGGTTGGTCAAGCTTCACTAAAAGAATTTGCAGCTAGAGGAAGGAAACTCATAGCAGACTGCATGAACCAAGACTAAGCTGACAACAGATCTTTATAAGAAAATTTAGGAGGCAGAGGCTATGATAGACCAAGTCTGGAAATTAGTAGAAGATCCCACTACAAATATCAACATGTGTAACAATGTATACCAGGGAAAAGTGGACAAAATAGAAAGGACATAAAAATAAATTTCCAACATAAGGGCAAGGCAAACACAGTTGAGAAATGCTCTTGCGCTTTCATTTGATGTCCTAAATCAGAACATCAAGGAGATCGATGCCACTATGGTGACATATGATCAAGGTCCATGTATAGAATTGGAGAAGATGGAAAAGTTAACATATGCTTTGTGTGCCCATCTCCATACAGTAGACACACTAAAGAAATTTTGGCAGAATGAGATTGCTAAGCTGAAGTTAGCATATCTGGATGTCTTCACTTTGTAAGTACTTGTGAATACATTTTTGAGCACCTTTGTCATTAATGTCAAAGGGGGACTAGAGTATATGGAGCCTTGTAAATGATGTAAAGGAAAATATAGAAGGGGAGATATAAGTTAGAATATATATTAGAAAATTTTGGATAAGGGTACAGTTAGTAACATCGCCATATTCCTTTGTTGCCATTAACAAAAAAGGGGGATATTGTTGGAAAGTTGACTATACTAAAGTATATGACTGTATTTAGTGTTTTCATTATGGAAACAAAGTCATATGAATTTTTGGAGTCAGCACATATTGAAGAAGATAAAAAATCTGGCTAAGTATGGAAGACTGGACATATAGCAGAGCACCAGGTGAGAGCATCAACACACGTGCGTATGATTGAGTTATGGTATGTGCCCTTGAAGCTAAGATGATAAGTATGTATTCATGCTAAGTATAAGAGCACATGATCAGATAAGACATTATGACAAAGATATAGACAATTGAAGTGGAACAAATAGTGAATGCCAGAACAAAACAGAGTATGCAACCAACTGTAAGTAATTTGATTAAGTTTTTATAATAATGTTTTGTAAAGGATATGAAACTATTGTAATTAGGTTGTAGATATGTAAAAATCCTTGTTTGTAAACACTCTTGAGCAAATTCACTTGGAAGCATTGTATGTAATCAGTTATAGGCTGACCTAGTTAATTGTTTTGTTAGCGCATATAAATATAAGATGTGCCTTTGTAATAAAGTAAAAAAGTGGATATTAAAGATAAAAGAAGTAGAGAAGAGACATGTGAAGTGAAGATAGAGTGAGTTAGAGATTTACAAGGGACTAAAGCATCAACACACACCAAAAGGAACTGATTAGACAAGCATCATCACAACACCAGTTCATCCAGTAGATATAGTGTGTATCTGAGATCAGAAGGTTGTAGCCTTCACCACTTGAGAAATGAGCTCTAGGATAGTATGTCCCCACCCCTAAAAGGGTTATTGTAAAAGACTCCTAACAGGGTCCGACCTTTGATCAGGTCTCTGTACTAAAAGCATTGTAAAGAACAACTCCTAACAAGGTTGCAGATCTTCTAACAAGGATCATAAGACACTAGTACAGTTCTTAGTGGGTGTCAATTCCCACTAGGATTTTTACCTATTTGGGTTTCCCCGTAACCATATTGGTGTTATGTGTTGTGATTGTTTATCTTGTTTACTTTGATGTTTATTTCAGTACTTAAGCAATCAAGTTAAGTTTGAGGAGTAAAGTAAAAAGAATAAGATATAGTGAACACTGATTCACCCCCCCCTCTCAGTGTTCCCATTCCTAAAAATATTTTAACTTTTTAAAAAGGCTTTTGCCTCTTTATCTCAACCACTCATTATTTTGCCTCTTGAGAATATTGAGCATATAGATCAACCGAGATTTAATCTCTAGCATTGTTCATTTCTTTTTGCCTATTAATCTTGACCGTCCGTTCATTTCTAAATTCATTTAAAAGGAGACTCTCGCCTCACTATTTTAGATCTCATCTCTTGCATTATCCCATCTCTTGCATGATCCCATCCTCATAGCATTCTTAGCTTCTTGAGAATCTTGGATTCTTACAATCTTGGAATCTTGCAGTCTTGCAAATCTTGGCATCATGGAGCTATGACATTGTTAGATATTTTATATTGAAGCATTGCATCATCATTGTCATTTTCTTTCTTGCATCTAGCTTAATCCATCGAGCTTAGATCTACTTTCTTTTCATTCTTGTATATCATTTTAGCTTAGATCTTGCATCTCATCTTAGATCTACTTTCATTTTAGCTTAGATCTTGTATCTCATCTTAGATATACTTTTCTTGCATTCTTGCATATCATTTTAGCTTAGATCTTGAATTTAATCTTAGATCTACTTTGCATTATAATTTGAGTCTTCCATTTCATGGTGCACCTTGCAAGGGTCTTTCTTTAAGGTTCATTCGAGAGCCACTATTCATAATATATACAAGGTTCTTGCATGTCATGAGTAGGAAGCTATAAGCCACTTCTTGAGATCTCCTTATTCATGGATTCCCTCAAGTGTAATAGTTTATAGAAGTGACCTCACATTTTTGGTACACAGGTGTAATATTGGAAATTGAAGCTCTGTAAATTACTTCCAATGCTTAGTACATCTAATATTGAACCACATTCTAAAATATCCAGCTTAATAGGGAAATATTTGTCCATTTTTCCTTTGGTAGGAACTTCTTGATTACTATTGAAAGCTGCCTACAATTTTCTGCTATGACAAAATAATCAGAATAGAACCATGGAAGGTTGATAGGTTATTCTTCAAATCCACCAGATCAGATGTAAAAAAAATGAGGGATATGAATATAGAGACTTCCATATTTTTTTATTAATCCTTGGGCATTCTCATAAGTCCTTTTGTTAGTCAAACTAGCTAATTCAAATTAGAGACTTCCCACAAATACATCATGAACCCTCCTAAAATCTAGTAGAGATTTTTCTTTTGAAGCCTAGGATAATACTCATAGACTAAAATGTCTTCTACAAGAGGTTCATGCATAATTCCAATAATTTCCTTAGTGCAAGCTAGACAATAGATTAGATAAGAGGAAATGAATAAATTTTGTCCAGAAATATGAGCCATGTTAAGCTGTTCTCTCATTGAGTTTTCTATGAATTCACTCTAGTCCAAGTGTTGTTCTCCCACTAGAATAATTTGAACATAAAAATACATCCAATCCCTAAAGGCATACACTTCAACTGAACCTCTGGTCCTATTGAACATTAGCATGATATCATCCACATATGGCTTCAATGTGGTCCTTATTAGGATGCTTGGGTAACCTAGAGCCGTATTTTTTTAGGTTTGAGAAGCCAATTTTTAGCCATGTTATTTATATACCTTTCTTTGTCCCAATTGAACCTAACAACAACTTGGGCGGGAAAAAAATCTACAAAAAATTCTTTGGGGATTTTAAAAATTGACGCAATAGTCTCTTTGTTTACAGCGAGGAGGGTGTTGGAAAGTTATCTATACTGAGGTATATGACTAGATATAGTGTTGTCGTTATGGCAACAAAGTCATATGTATAGTGTACAGAGTTCCTATAGCTCAAAGAATCAGTGCACATGTGTACAGATGAATTATGGTATGCGCCCTAAAAGTTAAGTTTGTTAGACTATACTTATGCTTAGTCTATGAGCGCATAACTAGATATGCAAAGATGTGAAAGTTACAGTTAGTTGAAGTTGCACAGCCAGTATGTGCTAGCAGAGAATAGAGCATGAAGCTGATAGTTAGCATTTTGGTTTGCGATTATAATATAATGTTGTAAAGGCCATGAGCCCATTGTATTTAGGTTTCCGACATGTTTATATGTATAATTGTAAGCATGCTTAAGCCAATTCATTTGGAAGCATTGTTTGTAATTAGTTATAGGGCTGACCTAATTGTTTTGTTTATATGAGCGTATAAATATAAGATTCCCCCATTGTATTCGGCATGGAAGTTGTAATAGAGTTGTGACAAGCAGAGCAGAGGTTTATGAAGAGATCATAAGATGTATTAGAGCTTTGTAAGAGGTCAAAGCATCAACACATTAAAGGAACTGATCTGACAAGCAGTGTCACAGTGACAGTTCACCTGTAGATATAGTGTGTATTTGAATTCAGAAGGTTGTAGCCTTCATCATTTGAGTAGTGAGCTCTAGGAAAGTGAGTCCACTACCCTAATAGGGATCATTGTAATAGACACCTAACAGGGTCCGACCCTTAACAAGGTCTACTATACTTAGTTTTGTAAAGCTACTCCTAACAGGGTAAAGGATCTTCTAGCAAGGATCACAAAACACTAGTGCAGAATATTAGTGGGTGTCAATTCCCCACCGGTGTTTTTACCTATTTGGGTTTCCCTGTAACCATATGGTGTCATGTGTTGATTTCATGTTTCATGTTTATGTGAATGTTTAATTTAGTACTTAAGCATTTAAGTTCAACATAAAGATTAAAGTAAAAAGTTAAATACAATGAACACTGATTCACCCCCCCCTCTCAGTGTTCCCATTCCTAACAAAGGGTTTTTCCATTGCTCTTTTTCATAGATTCAGAGGCAAAATCATATCGTTCTATGCATTCCCTAACTAATTTGGGACAAGGGGCTGCAGGTGGAAATGCACTGCTTCTAGCAATCCACTACTCAGAATATTAGGAATATAAGGTTCACCTACAATATTGGCCATTCTCTCTTTCAACTCATCTAGGTCTACCCTTTTCAAATCAATGTCACTGATAATGGACACCTCACATGCAAGACTAAAAACATTTCTAAAAAGATGGAGAGTAGAATTTGTGATTTCCTTAACTGAAAGCTCTTTACAACTCTAGAGGGACCCAAGGAAAATTCACAGCTTCAGAAATTAAAACATAGAGTCGAAGAAAGTCGGACTCCACCTCAAATTTGCAAAGAAAAATTGACCAGAGATGGAACTTGTTACACTTCTCCAATTACTTTGAAAAAGGACACATACAAGGTAAAAATTATTACCGTTTCCCCTTTTAATGATGATAAGTGAAAACCTCATTTAATTAGGTGCTAGCTCTGATGATGCAACATAAATGTGGACTAGATATTCACTTTTTGGTACGTCAAGATCTTTGGAGTATCGGTCATTTAATGACCATTTATATCATACACTTTTTTCGATGGCCGATAATGCATTTAAACCCTCTTCAACCCCTTTGAACTTATTTCACCATGAGTCAAATGGTTCACAAAATATTCTTGAAAAAAACTATTTTGAATTTTATTGTCCTACCTGAACCATATTTGAACAACCTTGAACAAAGTTCAAATTGGTTCAAGGCATTGGAGAAGCTTTAACCTACAATGCTTTTAGGATTATTCTCACAACATCTGCAAAACACTTGAAAAGGTGTTAGTCCTTAAAAATGATCCGAACATGGCTTGAACCTATTGAACATATTACAACTCCCTTGGATTTATTTCAAAGCGGGTTCAAGGGGTTCAAGGACTTAAAGGATTGGTGATTTTTTGAATCAAGGAATTTTGAGTGACGCAAAAAGAAAAATGATGGAACTACAAAGGTTTATGAAAGGATTACAAGGGCTCATCAAAAGAATGAATGGCGGGCTAACATCTTCCAAAAAACATTATGGATTTAATAAACTAAATATTACTATTAGGGTTTACTGGTAAATGGAATAACAATTTATTCACAAAATTCCATTTTACATGTCAATATGTATAAAATCATATTAGTAACAGTGAATTGCAAGCAATAATGATAGTCGTAAATGGATATAGTAATTTTAAAATATTTTCGTATTATGTACCTATGAAATTTTATAAACATGGAATTCACGTAAAAATTCGATGGGCAGGAACAAGAGCAGGAGCAACGCGGGCGACATAGGTCCTAGGGCTTTTGCTAGAAATGGAGAAGGGGAGGACGCTGAGGGAGGGGAAGTTGGCAGTGATGAAGATAGTGGGGAAGATAAGACTTCTGCCTACCTCATCTTTGTCGCTGTGCAACCTCTGTTGATACGGTAGGGGTGTTTGAGCGGCTTCTTTAATGGCTGTAGCTTGTGTTACCTCAGCTACAATGGCTGGGGTGACTGGGTTTTGTTTTTTTAGAGTGAGGAAGAGGAGGGCGATGCCAAGGGTGTCCCTAATATTTTTGATGATGGAGATACGTCATCTGGAGGGTCTCTGCAAGTTTTAAAGGATATATTTTCCAACATTATTGGTGGCGAGTCTGTTGGGTGCTTTCTTTCTTTTTCAGAGCTTAAGGAGGTGGGGAAAGAAGATTTTTTTTGCTTTTTCCACCTGATTCGTGGAAGAGGGATTAGTTTTCACATGGGAGAGCTTCTCTGGTATTCTAACTTTGATATGCTCTGCTGGGGGTCTGAGGATGCTTCTACTGGAAGGCTTGACTTCTCTAAGGCTGAGTTTGTCTATTCCCATTCTACTCTATTTTTTGTCATGGTCGGTTTTGTCCCTCCATTGGTCTATATTTTTATATTATGTAGGGACTATTCTATCCTCAATCTTTTTTCCTTTATGCAATACTCCTATTAAGGGGGAGTACATCCCTATTAAGGTGGGATGTCTTCATGTGGTTTCTTGATGGAAGAATCCTTCTCTGCTTTTGCTATCTTCTTTCCCAAATCCTGTAGAGGGGGAAGATTCTATTGAGGTGGAAGCCCATCCTATAGAGGTGGATAGTGGTTGTTGGGCAGAGGCTAGTAGCTACGAGTGGTTTCTTCCTTCTATGAACGACATGATGGTGCTTTGGAACTAGATGGTGGATGACCCCTTACTTAACTCGGTGAAGTGGGCTGTTTTGGGTTGCCAATTTAATGTTGGGGATATGCCTTTGGTGCTGGAAGGTCTGTGGTTTTTGGACTTTTTTCCTTCCAGGCCTAGCACTAAGTGGAATGGTGTTGATGGTAACCATAGAGATATCTCCTTGGGGCAGATCATTTTGGCTTTAAGTTTTAGAGTTGTTGCTAAAGGTGCGATTGAGGGCATCTATGTGTCCCAACTGTTAAAGTTTTTAGGGGTTGTTGCTTTGCTAGCTGTTGGTAGGAGTATGTAGATGGATGCTGAAATTTTTCAAGGGCTCTCCATGGCTGAGGGTTTTTGGTTATGGTTAAAGGAATTTTTGGGGCTTTTTTACCCTATGAAGGTGGTGTTGAGGTTTTTGGGTTCCTTGTTAAAACCCTGGACATCTGTTTGAGGAGATGTAATTCTCCAGCAAACTATTTGGTGTGAGGCATATGCCTATTTTTTGGGCAGCTGGGATCTAAGTGTTTTATCTTTAGTTGTAGCTGTTTGTTTTTTCGTTCTTGGCTGCTGGTTTAAAATTATTATTCTTATGCAGCATTTCACTTTGTTTGGGTTCCAGATTCCCTCCAAAATCTGAGTGTACAGGGTTTCGAGGCCCATTCAAAACCTATTTTTACCATAATAAAAAACTATGAAATTTTATAGTGAAAGTGTTGCATGAAAATCCTAACATAATCATTTAATATTAAACCCTAGGCATGTAACAAAAGATAAGATTTAGCAGTGATGCAAAATTTATTTTCCTTTACACGACCTTGAAAATTGCAACGAGGCTTGAACAAAGGTGTATATCAGAGTCATTTTAAGAAATCCCCTCTTAAGAAAGATATAAAATCTTCGCGAATCTTTCATTTTCTTGAAAAAAAAATTCTATTTGCGAATCTTTCAAATTTTTTGGAAAAAAAAGTATTCTTATTGGTGATTATTTTTTAATAACAATTGTTTTGTAGAAAATATTGATGAATCTAAAACAATAAAAAGAAATTAATTAATCACCATCGTGAATACTTCTATTTAAAAAAATAGAATTCTTATAGAAAATTATTAGTCTTAATGTGGAAACATTTGATGGGTTTAAGGAATACTCTGTAATAATTACTCGCTACAATTTATTTAAAATATAATCTAATAACCTCATTGTATTGTGTGAGAAAAATGTACTAATATTCTTAAATACTAATGGGGCCCAAAATTTCTTCAAGACAGTTGATTTATATTGAGATCAACAATCTGAAAGAAATTT